>JAVTVY010009255.1:0-42939 GCA_036873755.1 Hanleya hanleyi | reverse complement strand
ATATATTGCGAATTTGCGTAATGTTTTTCATAATATCTCACTTGACATTCTATCAACATATCTTACTTGCCAACACAATCATGGGAAGAAAATGTTACAAGATTAGTAGGACACGCATGCAGGCAAAAAGAAACTTTGATAAACATTATTACACGACTACACTTCTGCTGTTCGGTCATATATACCTCCGATTCAGTATTACTTCATACTGGATTATCGCATTATACATGCGGCAAATGTAGAAAGTGAGGTATTCATTCAAAATAAATACTTTACATATTCACCATCGTACATATAATTATAAAAAAAGGCAAACATTATTCCCGCAAATTGTATACTTTCGCGATAATAGTAAAGTTTTTTAACTCCACACCGGAAATGGCCGCTGTCTGTTTTTTTCCCGTTTGAGGTCTGTGGACTGACCAGTTTTCTTCTCTTTCCTTGAGCTAGACCTTTTTCAGTCGGCAATTAAATCCATGAATGTCCAATTGCCGCAAATCACATCTCCGTAAGCCTTCTATAGAATGCTCGACGTCTACTCAATCACCCGCGGTGAGGGATTTCGGAAGGCGTGAAAACTGACCAACGGGGCATAAAAATTCATCTTCATGACTGGTTTTCTACACTTTCTCAAAATATATTGTTCCAAAGTGATTAAAGAACGTTTGGTCTATAATCCCTATATGTTGTGTGAGAATATTGTGTCCTTATCATGAAGTAGCGGATAATAATTACGGAATATCATCTGAAAAGTAGATTATTTTTGTTTACGGTCTATATCCGACATATTTTTTTACACAGCTGGTACATACAAACTTGCTAATAACTTCTTTATTTTTCATCCGATCATGTCAATTTTTGGGGAACATAATATATACATTACAGTCCGAACGACTGTGTCTCAGTTTTTCAAAATGTTGCTTTGTTTTGAAGTTATTGGAACTTGAAATAGACTTTCATTTTGTTTCGAAAAATAAATGCTCTCAAACTTTTTCTAAGAGCTTAAAAAAAAAACTGAGACACACTTGTTTGGTTTGAAAGGTTTATTATCACCATGCATAATCTCGGACTCGTTACTTGTAAAATAATAGGTGAAATTAGCGATATAAAAAAGACATTATTTTTTTCAAATAACTGTTTTCTAACTGCAACAAAACCGGTGAAATAAACGCAAGAATAAAATTTTTACTTTATTTGGAATGCCCGAATCGTGATCTTTCCAACCATATAAAACATAATACGTATGTGAAGTGGTTGTGATGAAATGAGACAGAATGCACGAGGGTGTCTAGTATCAGGCGCTACCCCGGGCCTCGAGTCCTTAAATTACTTAATTGGCGTCCTTACATTTGTGTCCATTTTATAGTCCAACATAATGTGCAACACGATTGATGCCTATCATTTTCATTCTACGAAAGCCAGAAGACATTTTCATTTCCACATCTGTGTTTATGTCACTTGACAATTCAGCATAAAATTGCGACTTATTCCTGCTGTACAAGAATTGCTCGATGCAAATTAAAGGGCTTTAGATTACATGTTAGTTACGACGGTAAACGGTGTGCCCAAATTATGTACGCCCAAATTAGCACGCCCAAATTAAGAAGATCTTTACTATTCTTTTGAAGTAATGTAAAAGATTCATTGCAAAAGATGAAAGTGTCTTTCGAAGCGAATAATTGACCAGTCAGAAAAAGCCAACTCAAAGATTGCCGACCGAAGATCATACGGGATTTCTAGCACTCGGAAACCTTCAGTGGACATACTGGTATTGCAAAGTTATGACATAACTTTAATTTTACACTGGCGGTGAGTTAAAATATGAAGTTGGTTCTGTGAATCATGTTTGACTCGGCCGCATTCAATTAGCATGGTGAATGAGGTTTACCTACATAAATTTGCTGTGCGAAAGAGAAAACTCCGTTCCAGCGAGCCGACAGACATGCCACGCTTTGACGGTTTCCGATTTTAACATCTGTCAGGTTGTCGGCGTAGTTTGACAGTGACAAACTGTGTAAAGATAAGTTTTTCAACACGATGGTCGTCCTAGGACAAAGTCAGATCAGAAGAGCAAGGCGCAGCTACCACTGGCCTCGGCATTAGGAAATTTTTCTCAGCCCCGCCCTACGACGTACCATCCACGAGTGAAAGCCAAATTCCCGCGAAAGTGGCCAGATCGTCCGAGCCAGAAAAGGATGTAATTCTGGAAACCGAAACAGGTATTTTGGAACAATCTCCAATGGGCTAAAGGGTTGAATTAGAACAATCTGACCGGGAAGAGGGTGTTTTGACCGATGTTCTGGGTGAAAGGGAAAGTGATACTCCGCTGGCAGAGCTCTGCTACATTGCCCCCTGAAAATGTACCGGAGAAGTCTGAAATGAAATCCGCGGGTAAGACAGACCAGAGACTGCGGAACATCGACAGTCTATTGCATCAATTTCCAAACTTCGTATACGCAAATGTGGTTTTATTTGTAAAACATGTAGTGTCTACGCCTCGCCCGGTGATTCTAAGAACCGGCTCGAGTATTCATCAGTGAGGGGTCTGGGCTTGGGGATCACCCAACACGCGGATTACAGAAACATCTACATACAGATGTACATTCCCGTTCTCAAATAAATGAGAGAAACGCAAAGCGCACTCTAGCACGTGGGGGCCTTGTTGATTTGTTGATCATTCTACAACGATAACTAAGAATCAATAATATTTCTTACTGTTGACACTTGATTATCTCATCAATCATCAGATAGCGAAATCACAGTTGGGGGATTTCATTCTTTTTGTTTCTGAACAGCTGAATGACAGTTGAAGTATTGCCATATTTTTTATTAATGTTTAAAATTGATCTTATAAATAGTAGTGAATCAAAACCCTCTGTATAACCTCTGAAATTGCTTAGAATCGGGCATCTTAGGTCTCCGGCGGCCCCCGGACCCCCAGCCTATAAATTGTTCGCCTAGCTTCGCTCGGCAGATACATGGGGTGCCCAAATTAAGGTAATCAAAAGGCCTGAATTACCTCGTGAGTTAGAAGAAGACAAGTTAGCGTCCTCCTGGAAACAGGCAATAATGGGTACTTATTAGATTAAAATGATTAATTAATACCTCATGTATGATAATTAATAATTTACCAGACTTCCTCTTGTCATAGATGGGTCGTTCATTTTTGTACCATTCTAATGGCTTCACTCGTGTCCTGGTTGATCGGCGCACTCCATCAGGGGCAGGCTCTGGTACAACTGATAAAGGGAAACAACTCACAGCTATATGTATGGATTAATGACAAGCGTTACTGCACCAATCTGAGATTGTCTAAACATTGGATCTTTCCAATTACAGAGACTGAATGTCCAAGGCAGTCCACGGGGAGCGGGGTGTTCGGTTCACACCCTGATTTTACCCATGATATTTTCCATGTTATTTTTCTGCTTGAGAAGGCAGTTTCACTGGATTCTAAACTGTGTAAAGGAGGGGAGGGGGAGGGGTGATGTTTGGGCCTCAGGTCGAGAATTATGACAGATGCCATGGTGACCACACAGCAAAATATACGAATACAGTTTTTTATGAAAATATAGGAATATTTTTCTGGAAATATAGGAATTTATAGGAACAAATGAGTCAGGGAGTGTGAAAATAATAGAGTTGATATGTTATGAAACTACCAGGCAATGACACAACAAAGGCACAGAGAGAAAATGGAGGGCCTTTGTAAGAGAATCTGAAATATCAACAGAGTGGGTGAGGTGGGGAACCAGGTATGAAAGCATACGGAAATTGGGTAAGAAACTGCTACAACAGTCTGTTACTTATTCAGTACTAAAACGGGTGAGATTTCACTTGCAGGGTTTACCGCACACTCAATTTTCCCTCTGGCACTGAAGAGCGATATGCAGGGGAGAAGAGCAGGAACTATCAAACACAAATCAGATGACGTCATAGTTCTTCTAGGTAAAACAAGCGCATAGCATATGCGTAGTATTAATAGACTTTAAACACAGTCTCTTTTGTGAGTGATTCGGTGGTCGAATGGTTAGAGGTTCGGCTATTGTCATGAAGGTCGTGAGTTCGGGACCACAGACTGTAGAAGCAGACTGTTAGCTGGAAATGAGGTGCTATCATACCTCATTCCCTTCGTGGGGGAGGATTGTCAAAGTTTTCGAACAACATGAGCTCTGGAATTATGACTACTACAGGGTTTCTTCTCTTGACAACAAATAGGATTTGATACAAATTTCAAGGACATTCTGAGAGTGATTGCACTTTCATAAGGCCACACAAATTCTATTTTTTGTTTCACCAGCGGATTTTATTTTTGTTCAAGATAGGAGATGACAATAAAAACAAAGATAAAACTTTACCTTACGAGCAGAATCTCATAAACCCGCAGGCAGAAAGAGGTGAACTTCAAATGTCCAGTTCTAGTTTTATTATCGCCCCCAAAATACCAATTCCGCCCGTGAAAAACAAAACAAAAATGGTGCGGCCTACAGGCCGTTGAATGCTGTCTTACATGTAGCAAGGACATTCATGAAATATGGCGACACAAAACATTTTGACAGGGTAACCTTCAACATCGGGCTCTGCCTGATAAATCAAGCCCTTTTGGGGTTGCAATTTATTGAGGGTTGGCAGAATTATACCAACATTGCAGACTAGACACAAATTTTTATATATACATATTGGATACATAAGCTCGAACACAGTATACGAGAGTCGGGCGAGGGTTAGTTTTGGAGACAGAGGGCGAGGCTTGGTGCCCAGGGGTGGGTACATACTCCCGAGGGTAGTGTAAGCTCCTGGAATATATGAGGGTATGGGGTCGGGCGAGGCTTAGATTAGAAGATGAAGGATGGGGCATGGTGAAATGATCTCGAGGGTAGTGCATGGGTTGAATAAGAGTAGCATGGTGCAAGGGGGTCGGGCGAGGCTTAGTTTAGGAGATAGAGGATGGGGCTTGGTGCCCTTGGGGTTGGCACATTCCCAAGGGTAGTGGATGGATTGAGTAAGTGTAGTATGGTGTAAGCTCCAGGAATATATGAGGGTAGGTGGTCGGGCGAGGCTTAGTTTAGGAGATAGAGAATAGGGCTTGGTGCCCTAGGGATGGGGACACATTACCGAGGGTAGTGGATGGGCTGAATAAGTGCAGCATGGGATAAGCTTCCAGAATATATCAGGGGAAGCGGGGCTTAGTTCAGGAGACATAAGGTGAGGCAGACAAACTGTGGACAGGAAAATTTTTCCCAGTCCAAAACTTTAATAACTTTTTCGGGACACAGACAGGAATAGGTACACAGACATCCACAGACATAATGTAGATCCATATATTGAGCTTTCCGCAGCTAAAGCTACGGGTTCGATAATTAAATATGGCAAATGAAAAAGGGAACATACTAATTTTAGGAGGAATTTGAAGCTCTGATGAATTGCGAAAAGCTGGGTGTGGAGTCTGAGATGTTGTCGTTTCAAAAATATGCACCAGAGAACCATCACTTCCACCAGGGGTTTTCAATATGGATTTGCGCACAGTGACTGGAGTAGCTGTAATTTATAAACAGAAAATACGAAATAGACAAAGTTCAACAGCTGAAAAGTTCACCCCATCTTTCTATTAATATACACACCCCATCTTTCTTATAATTTGAGCACCCCATCTGTCTATCCCGCTGTGCAACCCATCTTTCTATCAATTTGTGCACTCCATCTTTCTATCATCTTGTGCATTCCATATTTCTATAATTATTTTGTGCACTCCATCCTTCTATCAATTTTTGCACCCCATCTTTTTATCAATTCATTCACCCCATCTTTCTATCAATTCAATCACCCCATCTTTCTATCAAATTGTGCACCCCATATTTCTATTAATTTGTGCACCTCGTTCTATCAATTCGTTCACCTCCTCTTTCTCACCCCATTGTTTTACAATTCGTTCACCCCATCTTTCTATCACTCTGTGCACCTCATCTTTCTATCAATTTGTACACCCCATCGTTCTGTCTATTCTTCATCTCATCTTTCTATCAATTTGTGCACCCCATCGTTCTGTCAATTCGTTCACCCCATCTTTCTATCAGACTGTACACACCTCTTTCTATCAATTTGTGCAATCCATCTTTCTATTAGCTTGTGAACCCCATCTTTTTATCAATTTGTGCACCCCATCTTTCTATCAATTTGTGCACCCCATTTTTCTATCAATTTGTGCACCCCATCTTTCTATCAATTTGTGCATTCCATCTTTCTGTAACTTGTGCATTCCATCTTTCTATCAATTTGCGCATTCCATCTTTCCATTAATTTGCACATTCCATCTTTCTATTAATTCGTTAATTTGTGCACCCCGTCTTTCTATCACTCTGTAAACCCCATCTCTCTCATCATTTTGTGCACCAGTGTACTTTGTGCATTTTGCAGATCAGTGTATCACCAGCACACCCTCGACTTACCTATGGCTGGTGTGTCACGATCCGGAGATGGTAAAATGAAGCTGGTGATGGTGACCCGCTTCTGGCGTTTGCGGAACATGTTGAAGTTGGACCATGTGGACCGGTGTCTATTTGGGGTTGAATCTGCCCTCGTCCTCGCCGGCCTCGGTGACTTGATCCTGGATGGAGGGCTCTCCTCCGCCTCCTCCTCTTCGCTACTGCTAACGTGCCCATGTTCTATTAACAGACCAAATCAAATTGATGACACATTGACGACTCGTTCATCCCCCTGACAGACAATAAATGTTCAATAAATATAACATAATTACGATTTCATTACTGAAATGATAGAGTGATATATATGCATCAATGGGTCCAATTTTGATCACATACATAACAGCAGCCTCGCCACCCCAGGGCTTCAGATTACCCCAATTTGTGCACAACTATCGACTCACATCGACCCACTCATATCAAACCACTGTCCAAGTTTGATGTCAATCAGAAATGGTTTTTTGAGTTATTGCAGTCACAAGCTCATGTAGCCACGGTGACCATATTGGATTATACAGGTAACGCCGAAAAATAATCCAAGCCATCCTCTCACTCATACCAACCCACTGTCCATTGAAGTTTAACCCTACCTGGCCTGGGGTGGAAAGTGCCCCCCCTAGTGAACTTTTCTCTGCTGCTCCGAAACGACAAAACCGAGGAGGCTGAAACTTGGTGACTTTTAAGCTTATCTTATTGGGGTCATTTTGAGCCCATTTTCATATACCCCCAGGCAGAGGATCATGGGTAAATTCAAAATGGCGGGCATGTGGTATCCGCGAAAGTCGTGTTTTTCAATTTTTTCGCTGCAGTTCTTCACATTTTCCTTGCCTAAAAGGCCTTGAAAGTATTTTATTTATGTAAAACTAATTATTCTATATTTTATTTGATTTTTTTCGAGAGAAAAATCGGAAAAATGAAAATTTCGAAAAATCGACCCCAAACAGGCCAAAAAATGGCTTCTGAAAAGATGACGTCACTGTGATGTGACGTCATCATGGCGGCCATCTGGGATTTTTTTACATTTCCCGGTAGAGCTTGAATCAAAGATACTGTGTGGTAAGTTCCAGCGCTCTAGCCTTAGTGATAGAGAAAATATATGTGGGGGGGGGAACTTTCCGCCAGGCTGCGATACACCCCAAATCGCCCAGGCCAGACAGGGTAAATGTCAACTGGACTGAGTTAGGCCTATTGCAGTCACAGGGAAAGTGTGACAGAACAACAAAATGACAGACAGAGTAAATTCCTAACAGGGTTCATACACTTACACTAAAACAAAATTCCAGGAGTTTTCCAGGAGTTTTCCAGGTCAATAATTTCAAATTTCCAGGCATAATTTTATTGCAATCCCAGGAGTTTCCAGGACTTTTTCACGGGTTATTCAAGCATGGTTTTGAAACTACTACGTAAGATCATGTTCCTTTATAAAACACTTTCGTTAAAGAAATCTCGAATGGTGAATCCAGTTGCTGATTTTCTCTGTTCAAGTAACTGTTTGTGTTTAACACCCTTGGCGTGACTACGAATGGCAGGCTCCCCCATATTGGAAATATCAAACGTTTTTTGACAAACTTTACACCTCGCGTTGGACTTATCTGCACCCCGTTCCAACCAGGCGGTGTAATTTGGTTGACTGAGCCAGCGCTCGTTGAAGACACATTTTCCAGGGGGCATAGTCAAGGTTCAAAAGTTCACCGAAGCGTGTCAACATTGACGGTAAACAAATTCTGAGCGGGAATTCTAGCAAAAGTGATTGAAGACCACTTTACGGCGAGTACAACTCTTAACCATTGATGTCGCAAACGAACTCAGTGAGTAGTCTCCCTTTATTCAGTTTCCCTTTACGGCAAGTCGCGCACCTGTCACGACAATGAATGTTCGACGACCGGTCACCCAACATGAACAATGATAGTTTCGATTGATTTGATTACAGTTTACGGAGTTTCAACGTATATCATAACATTTGACCAGGCAAAAACGTTCGATTCGTGTGATTTGATTAAAATTAAGGAGTTTCCAGGACTATCACTTTATTTTTTAGGACATTCCAGGACTTTCCAACACTAGAATTAAATTCCAGGAGTTTTAAGGAGTTTCCAGGAGCCGTGCGAACCCTGTCCTAAGCCCCCCTCCGGTGTCTGGCGGGGGACGAATATGATATCCTCCTGCTTATGATAGAATATAACAATAAATACTCTAAAGATTCATCAGTTGTCGAGCAATTTTGGCGAGACTGAGTACTGGGAGTAATTACCACATGAACACTGATAACCACATGTACAAGTGAAGTCTGTAAAGCTGTCAGAATTCTGAAGACATTAGAATAGTCAGTGAATGTGAGAATGAGAAATCTAAGGTACATAAGGGATCGTTTCCATTAATCGTTTTTTCTTCAGTCGCGATTTTTCTTCAATTTTCTCGATTGAAAAACGATCATTCGCGAATCAGTCGCGAGGATATCGAGAAAAAAATGAGAAAAAACGATTGAACCTTTTCTGGAAAAAACCATTCTCTCGCGATATCGTTTTTGAATCGTTTACCCATGCGCGATCCGTTCTTGATCGCGAATCTTCAATCGCGAGAGAATCGTTTTTTTCAAGGCGCGAGAGAATCGTGAGGCGGAGTGATATTTGACACATAGGCCGTGTTGCCGTCGTACGTCGCTCTATCCGCGAACTGGGAACTACATGTAATGTTGAGTGCGGAATTGTCGATGGAAAAACCTATATTACTATACTATACTGTATAAATGCGTAAGATAACCGAATAATATATATGATTCACGATCTATAGTCTCCTACAAGCCGAAGTAGGGCGTATGCTGGAAATATCTATACATATACCTGTACCATGCTTCCTGTGACGTTCGCGCTCAGATTTACTCTGGCGAAGCGTAAATGACAAAATTACATGTTTATTCAATAATCGTGTGAGTCGACAATGTATTAATGTTCAGTCATTCCCTTCATACGTTCGATAATTTCCTCATATATTCATGCAACTTGGTATAAACAATACAGCATGATAGTCACAATATCTTGTTTTGTAAATACCGGGTACAGGTCATAAGTGGATTTGAGTTCGTCGTTGATTGTATTATCAGAATGATTACAGCACAGGCTTGATAGAGGTGTGAATGGGCGTATGGCGATAACCCAGAACAGCTTAGCCCTCCAGTCGAGAATTTCTAGGTTAATTGAGGTGAAAAATAGTGTAATTAAATATGTATATTTTGTTATAGTAAAACATACATTAGGAAAGGGTATCCATTCATGTTTTCGTACAGTTTTTAAACTATTGAGATGTGAATAAGTTCAAAAAATCACCATCAAGTTAATTTTATTAATTATAAGAATATTCGCGGCAGTGATTTCATATTTATATCAAATACATATCACAATGGTGATTGCATCGCATATAACGGTTGGATTCGCATATGTACAGTACTTTTTATTTTAATTTTATATTTTGATAAATGAACTATGAATGATTCCAAAGGGAAGCTCAAGCCAAAAACCAACTGAATATTATATAATTTCATCTCTTACTGGATTAACCAGTTGTGAAATTTTTTACAAATAGCCCGCGCTATATATTAATAATTAAGTGTTTTCGAAGACTCAAAAGCCCTGTATGACAATGTTATATTCAATACAGCGCCATCTATCTACACAAGGAAAATGGTGCTCGTAGGACAAAAAACCATGCGTACAGCGAAAATCTGACGAATCAACTTAAAATTTCAGCCCGCACAGATGCCAAAAAACGTTCACGAAAAATACTACACAAGAAATCTGGAATAATACCAGCTTTAAAACACAGAAATACCCAAAATAATAGACGAAATTGCAAGTGCAAATGACCCAATCTGACCATATCCGGGCCTGTGTCCCGTACAAAATATATGAAATATGAAGTTATAATTATATGCATAACCAGTATTCCTATGTATATATATAGATATTTTTTTTCAATTTCTTTCAATATCCCCATCGTATCTAACCGCCAACTATACAGAAACACGCTATAGTTTTACACTAGGCAAAGAATGGAAAAGGAAGAAGAAAAAATGATCGAACTTTATATAGTCTGACTGAAGTGTTAGAAACTCGAACGTGTATGCGGGTCAGTCAGGCTGAACCAATGGCGTATTACTTTCGGCTATAATCCTCAATCGTTTTTTTTTCAATCGTTTATATTTTCTCGATTAAAAAGCGATTGAATCGCGATATTGCTTTTTATTCGCGAGAATTGTCTCGATTGAAAAACGATTGCCAACAGAAAAAAAACCCATTCGAACAACGATCGCGAATGAATCGTTTATTTTGAAGAAAAAAACCATTCCCTCGCGCCTTGGAAAATCGCGACTTCGAGAAAATTTGACGAAATAAACGATTCATTCGCGAACGATAATTGGAAACGGTGCCTAAACAGAAAAAAAAACTTTTGAATTTATTAAAAATTATTAGGGAGCATTATATAGTGTATTTTCTGTTCTCTAATTAGGCACCAATAATGTGGATATTCAAGTCACGACTCACGGGGAGAATTCCACGGCTGGTTTTCTGCTTGTTGTACTCGCTGAACTCTTCTACCTCTATCATCATCATCTGGGAAAACAAAAATGACAGTAGTTTAACTTAACACTTGCCCGTTTGCCCGGGGCAACCAAATTCTGCTGGGGGCAAGTGGAATTGAATTTGCACTTGCCCTTCCTAGTGGATTGGTTGGAAATTATTGCCATGTCATCTTTTACCATGAACTCGTCGAGGTGGATGGAGAATTATCTTTCTAATTGCGCATCTGAACCAAATATCCATCCCTTCATAAATTCTGCCTTTAAGAGATGAAGCTCAATATGACAGAGCAAAGTGGGAAAGAGTATTTGTGGATACTGGAATCGGAAATATTGTCACAAGTGAATTTTTCATGAGGCTCATTGATATTGTAGTCAGCAGGTGCGGGCAACTGGATCTGATTCAGGGCAACCAGTTCAAATTTTAAGCTTGCCCTGAGGGTAAAAACCAGAAAGATAGTGCCACGGCACTGTAGCTCATCTGGCTGTAACTGGAGAAAGCAGCTGTAAGAAATTTTTACTAAAGAACTGCAATAGATGAGTTTCTAACTTGTGTTGTCCCCCCTGAACACTAAATGATCCATGTAGTAATTTCCCCGAGATTTCATGATAACAAAGTTTCATGGGAAAATCAAGATGCGACCATATTGGATTTTCGCAAATGGAACAAGAAAGGTATCTTGCACAGCTGGACCACAAGGGGAACCTGTGTACCCAATTTGACAATGATCCATGCAGTAATTTCCTGAGAATTCATGATAACAAAATTTCATGGGGAAATTCAAGATGGCCGCCTGGTGGCCATATTGGATTTTCGAATCGGACCAGAAAAGGTATCTTGCACAACTAGACCCCAAGGGGAACCTGTGTATCAAATTTGAGAAAGATCCATAGAGTACTTCCCGAGAAATCGCGATAACAAAGTTTCATGGGGAAATCCAAGATGGCCGCCTGGTGGCCATATTGGATTTTTGAATCCGAGCACAAAAGCTATCTTGCACAACTAGACCCCAAGTGGAACCTGTGTACCAAATTTGAGAAAGATCTATGCAGCAGTTCCTGAGAAATCGCAATAACAAAGTTTCATGGGGAAATCCAAGATGGACGCCTGGTGGCCATATTGGATTTTCAAATCGAAGCAGAAAAGGTATCTTGCACAACTAAACCCCAAAGGGAACCTGTGTACCAAATTTGAGAAAGATCCATGTATTCGTTCCTGAGAAATCGCGATAACAATGTTTCATCTGGAAATTCATGATGGCCACCTGGTGGCCATATTGGATTTTTGAATCCGACCACAAAAGCTATCTTGCACAACTAGACCCCAAGTGGAACCTGTGTACCAAATTTGAGAAAGATCTATGCAGCAGTTCCTGAGAAATCGCAATAACAAAGTTTCATGGGGAAATCCAAGATGGCCGCCTGGTGGCCATATTGGATTTTCAAATCGAAGCAGAAAAGGTATCTTGCACAACTAAACCCCAAAGGGAACCTGTGTACCAAATTTGAGAAAGATCCATGCATTAGTTCCTGAGAAATCGCGATAACAATGTTTCATCGGAAATCCAAGATGGCCGCCTGGTGGCCATATTGGATTTTGAATCCGACCACAAAAGCTATCTTGCACAACTAGACCCCAAGTGGAACCTGTGTACCAAATTTGAGAAAGATCTATGCAGTAGTTCCTGAGAAATCGCAATAACAAAGTTTCATGGGGAAATCCAAGATGGCCGCCTGGTGGCCATATTGGATTTTCAAATTGAAGCAGAAAAGGTATCTTGCACAACTAAACCCCAAAGGGAACCTGTGTACCAAATTTGAGAAAGATCCATGCAGTAGTTCCTGAGAAATCGCGATAACAAAGTTTCATGGGGAAATCCAAGATGGCCACCTGGTGGCCATATTGGATATTCAAATTGGACTAAAGTACACATGTTGTACAACTAGACCCAAAGGGGAACCGGTGTACCAAATTTGAGAAAGATCCATGAAGTAGTTACCGAAAAATAATGACAAGATTTCACTGGCAAATTCAAGATGGCCGCCATGGCAGCCATATTTAAAATCATATCAACACCGCATGAACACATTCTGGTGTACTCATTGGGGGGAACATGCATGCCAAGTTTCAGCTTAATCGGTCAAGCGGTTTCGGAGAAGATGTTTACGGACGACGCACGACGGACAATCAGGCCATGACATTAGCCCATCAGGCCTTCGGCCCAGATGAGCTAAAAAGTAGTTACACCATGGTATGAATGTACTGTAGTTCCATATCATAATACCCCTCAAATTTGAGGTTATCCAAATCAATTATGCTACAGTGCCGCCTCGCC
Source organism: Hanleya hanleyi (assembly GCA_036873755.1). NCBI lineage: Eukaryota > Metazoa > Mollusca > Polyplacophora > Lepidopleurida > Hanleyidae > Hanleya > Hanleya hanleyi. The sequence continues at coordinate 29,551 of JAVTVY010009255.1, read as the reverse complement.
ATAGCGCGATGGTTTGTCCCCTAATTTAAAACCGCGTTATAGGATAATCGCGTTATAATGAATTGTCAAAATACATGTGGCGTTGTCAACCCAGCTTAACAGCATGCAGTAACGCTTGGGAGGCTTATATCCGAGAAAATTGTTTTGTCCTATTCTTACCACTTTCAAAATAAAACGTGAACAAGCGGTTTTGTGATTTTGTTTCTTTTGTAAAAAGATCGTTGTCAACAACAAGATAGGGCCTACTGACGCACCAAAGCTGATGGGGTGCTGTCTTTTTGTCCCCCGCCGCAACGCGGCCGGGGACTTTAAAATTGTTCTTGCTTCTATGTGTCCGTGCATGCACGGACATGTCCGTGCAAATACTTCGTAAGCAATAACTTCTAAATGCTTTGTCGGATTCCTCCGAAATTTGGCATCTGCATTCTTTGCGACAAGATGTCTCTTGGTATTGCGTTTCAGCAAGATCTGCCTGTAGGTGGCGCCACTGGGGTGACATGTCCGTGCAAATACTTCGTAAGCAATAACTTCTAAATGCTTCGTCGGATTCCTCCGAAATTTGGCATCTGCATTCTTTGCGACAAGACGTCTCTTGGTATTACATTTCAGCAAGATCCGCCTGTAGGTGGCACCACTGGGTCTTGTTCCAATCTTTAGTGCATGTCCGTGGATGTTCGTGCAAATGCTTCATAAGCGATAACTCCTAAATGCTTTGTCGGATTCCTCCGAAATTTGGCATCTGCATTCTTTGCGACAAGACGTCTGTTGGTATTACGTTTCAGCAAGATCCGCCTGTAGGTGGCGCCACTGGGTCTTGTTCCAATCTTTAGTGCATGTCCGTGGATGTTCGTGCAAATGCTTCATAAGCGATAACTCCTAAATGCTTTGTCGGATTCCTCCGAAATTTGGCATCTGCATTCTTTGCGACAAGACGTCGCTGGTATTACGTTTCAGCAAGATCCGCCTGTAGGTGGCGCCACTGGGTCTTGTTCCAATCTTTAATGCATGTCCGTTCATGTTTGTTCAAATCCTTCGCGAGCGATAACTTTCGAACAATTTGTCGGATTTCTTCGAAATTTGGTAAATGCATTCCCTGCGACAAAACACCGTTGGTGATGCATTTCAGCAAAATCCACCCGGAGGTGGCGCCACTAGAGTTCATTCCATTATTCCATGCTGCAAGTGATAACTTAGAAACACTTGGTCGAATTTCTTTGAAATATCCTACATATGTACCTTTCTGGGTAACATGAGAAACGTTGCGGCTCATCGGATTCTTCTCAAATTTGGCATGCATTTACCATGCCAGGAGCTGTTGCTTGGGATTGCCTTTCGCTCACTTGCACTCACAGGTGGCGCCACCTGGTGGCAACATCACAAATTCGTTTCCGGGTAATAACTTGAGAACTGACCATCGGATTCTTCTCAAATTTTGTATGAATGTACCGTGACATAAGATGTCGCTTGATAATGCATTTCACTGACTTGCGCCTAGAGGTGGCGTCACCTGGTGTCAAAATCTAAATTTGGTTTCTGGGCAATAACTTGAGGACCCTCATCGGATTCTTCTCAAATTTGGTATGCAGATGTTCCCACGATACCATGTTCCTTGGGATTGTATTTTTCCCGCTTCTGCCTACAGGTGGCGTCTCCTGGTGGAAAAATTTGTTTACGGGCAATAATTTGGCAACTGCTCATCAGATTATTCTCAAATTTTGTATTCATATGTGACCCGCCCCAAATAACATGAACACCGGTCGGCATCTAGTACCGGCAATAACTTGAGGACCCCTCTTCAGAGTCTCAAAGTTCATATGCCGATACCATGACATGAGATGTCATTTGGGATTGTGTTTTGCCTGCTTGCACCTACAGGTGGTGACTCCTTGTGGCAAAGTCTAAATTTGGTCTCTGGGCAATAGGTTGAGGATGCCTTCATATTCTTGTCAAATTTAGTTTGCAGATAATATGCCATGAGTTGTCTCTTGGGGTTGCATTTCGGTTACATAATTTTCATGCTACATGGTAAAGAAAATATATTACAGTAGCAATCAACATTCAGTCAGCCATTCGGAGTTGATCTCAAACCTGGGAAGGTGGAAAGACCCCTCTGCTTCTTACGCCTGTGAAGTAGCTGTTGCCATCCTCATGAATATCTTCTGAAACCGACAGCGCTTATAAATATTGCTGCCATTTTGGCGGGGGACCTAGCATCCTCTGGCTGCTTGTCATGCCAAATGTGACGTGATTAGACAGTCTGACAAAGCGGTAATTTTACTAACCTTCTAGATTCAAATTGGTAATTAATTTATTTTGGAGTTCCCAGTGAATGCACGCAAATGTCACAAAGTACTGATCCGAATGATGCTCACGTGCTCTGGCAGCAGCATTCGGCTGCAGGTGATCGCGGAATAGCCATTCATTCTGAAGTTGTCTCCCTTGCACTATCAAGTTGAATAATGCGGGTCGTTGAAAATATATTTCGGGCAATTTTTTTTTTATTCTACGTCATTCCAAACTCACGGAAAGACCCAATCCAAATTATATAATATATATAATTTTGAGAAACAAGAGAGTGTACCGTGGATAAGAAGATTAAAATATCACACTGGGAATCTGCGCCTATTTCCACCTAAGACCGGCCAAGAGGGCTGCAGATAAGCCCTACTCAAGAGACCCGCGACAAAAACAAACTGCGACATATTTGAGATTTCTCACCTTCACGGGATTAACAGTTTATCCTGAATGCTTAATGACAATGTGTGCTCAGAAGTTTGACGGTCTCTCTTAATTAATTAACAGTCTTTCGGCATGCTACAACTTGTTTTCTAGCACACCAAAGTTCACATTGATGACTGCGTTGTTGTTGTTCACCAAGTGGTCGCACGTACCACAGGTGGGCCATTCCAGTACGGTAGCTTCAGGCCTAATACAAAACAAATACACGCACAATCAACAGGTTATTACGTGCAATTGGTGTTTCGTGAGTTATGTTTAACAACTGTTCAATTTTTTTTTTTTTTTAATTATTATTTTTTTATATTTTTATTTTGGGGGACAAGAAATTGTGTGCGTTATATCCGAATTCGCGTTTTATCGAGGCGCGCTATGGCGAGGCGGCACTGTATCAACAAATATCCAGAATAAAACTAAATGTAGCACAGAAGCATTCAGGGATTGCTTGTATGTATGCATACAAAGTTGTCTATAAAATAGTAAACGAGATATGGACTGAAAAAGCATATATTGATGTTAATGACAAAGGGCCACAACTCTGGGGAAAATCATCGAAGCAAAGGGGGGGGGGAGGGGGGTCCTAAGTAGTATCTTCTATTTGAGTTTCGAAGTTGTCAATCAAACATTAGACAAGGTATTTTTTTTTGGTTCAGACCAGTTCTGAAATACGAGGCCTGAAGATACTGTAGATAAGAAGAATTTTCAGGAAAGTTTGTAAATTGTTACCAGAAATCTCCTCATTTGAATCAGGTTTGTCTATAGAGGATGTTTTCCGTCTTTTGGTGCGAAAGCAGGGTCCACTGGCTGGATATAATCTACCAGCAAAAATTTCCTCTTCATAGGGACCTGTGGAATATAGAAATGGTACATTCAAGTTTTCATTATCACTATGGACGTAATATCTCCACTGACAGCTCATAAAACATTATAGCATTTCTGAGTTAAACATTAGTCTTACACACACTGAGAACCCAACTGTCACTCAATGTTGATAAAACAGATAAATATAACATTGAATGCTTGATTGTAAGAGCAAGACATACCTTGATTTCCATCTGCTTCCAGATCAGCCATGGGTATATGAGGTACGCCATCAGATGCTGGCGTTGAATCGCGTGACGCCACTGTACAATTTACAGATGTTGAGGTAGAATCGCCACCAGCGACCATATCTATCACGTTATCCACATGATTGCCTTCCTCTGCAGCAGCAGGTTTGGGATTTCTGGGTCGAGTTCTTTTCTGTCGATTTCGCTTTTTTCCCAAATCGACACTCCGAGTCTCTGCGTGATAAAATCGCCAGAATTGAAAGTAAATTATGTCGAGCAATGTTCACAGATGCGTTCAAGAACGTTATGACTAACATCAAACAGGTCTGTATCTGGAGCAATAGATTATAAAAGTAAGGTATTACAGAACTGTTTTTTGGGTTAAGACGAGTTCTCAAATATGAGTCCTGTAGATACTTTAGCTGGTAACTGAAGAAGAATTTTCAGAAAAGTTTGTAAATTGCTACCAGAAATCTCTTCTTCTGAATCTAATTTGGTTGTAGAGGACGTTTTCCGTCTCCTGGTGCGAAAGCAGGGTCCACTGGCTGGATACAATCTACCAGCAAACAGTTCCTCTTCATAGGAGCCTGTGGAATACAGAAATGATACATGCAAGTTTTTAGTGTCTCCATTGACAGCCCAAAACATTATAGCATTTCTACGCCAAACATTAGAACCACCCAAACATTTAGAACCACCCAAATGTCACTATGTTGAAATACGCAGCTGCGCATCTGAAAACCCCTCCAGGCCTGTGCCGTAATATTTTCTCAGGAAACCTGTTGCCGATTACCATGATTAGAAAATGGGTAACCTATGGTAACCTGTAACGGGAGCTTCACGGTTAAATACATAGCAACACAAAACATTGTGGTAACCCATAGAAGGATCTGGGTTAATGTCACACTCAAGGTTATTTCACTCATATGGTGACAGCTAGCTTAGTTAGCGAAGGAAGCCCTAGTACCCAAAGAGAACCACTGCCTCTTAGCAAGTAACTGGCAAACTTTCACACATGTACCAGCAGGGCTCAAATCTGTGCTGCTAACCCATAGAGGGTCTCCTAAACCACAAGAAGAACGGGTTTCACTGTTCATCGTTACAGCACAGGCATGCCCTCGGCTCTGGGGTAAATGTTTTAAGGCTTGACTAACGGACGACAGTCCTGTCTAGCCAATCATGTTTGGTGTCACAGATCCAGAGTCTTGAAATGGGTTGCAATTGGTTGAATGGTGAATGTAATGAGTTGTAAAGTACACATTTCAATAGTGAAACATGCCCCCTGACTGTAGCCGATGATATTCATTCAGTTTGAACTTTGAGTATTTTGCATGCCTGGAGAGGTCAGACCAACCTGACAATGAGATAAGAAATCCTCCATTCAGTCATGTGGAAAATGAAGTTGAGACAATAGATCAGTGGGAACTACTGTGAATATTTCTTATACTATTATTTATATTGGAAAGCAGGGTCCATTGCAAAAATCAGAACTCTTGGAATTTGTTACAAGAGAGTGAGTTTAGGCATGTATATATGTGAAGTACATGTACATGTATCACGGTTGCCAGAAAGTAAAAGTTACTATTTTTCTGCAAATACTGCTGTAGTTTATTTCATTCCTGTGAAATGTATATATGACATGCCAGAGACTGGCTCTTCACTGATAGGCTGAATTACAAAAAAAAAGTCAGTGAAAAAAAAATATATATATAACTTATCCGAATGAGCTCATTTTTGATAGGTTTCTAGCTCTTGACTATAGTCTGTCCATTTTAATTCGTCGTCTACTTTGGAGCTTGTCAATAATCAGCACTTAACTCTGCATAAATTTTCATTTTTGCATTGTGTAGAACACAGGCCCGCAAAACCAGAGTTTTGGGGGTGTGGACGGTGGCATTATGGTGAAGTGTCGAAATATAAATGCTTTATATAAATCCACATCAAGGTGAGAAACGGACTTTGGGTGAATCGAGAAATAAACGGTTTACCGCCAAACAAAATACATCAGCATATTCTACAAGTATCACTTTATATATTTCCGTCCTCAAATTAGTAAATTTGTGCAATTTTTTACCTTTGCCGGGCGATTCAAAATCCAAAGTAACTGTCCGTCTATGGCGGCCGTATAATACAATCTCGACGTTGATCGCCAACCAGTAAACAATTTTTGACGATGACTAAATGGAGAAGACAAATACATAAATATATCCCATGCCTTAAGACTGTAAAAACCAGGAACGTTCTATGATCATTTGGCAATTATTCGTGTGTAATTTTTTTTTTATACTAGCTTCACACGTAACCCATTTTTTGTTCTCGTGATTTTTTTTTCGCGTAACCGTCACGCGAACAAAACGATCGTTCGCGTCAAATGTCAAGGCCTGTACCAATACACGGGCATACTTCATGACGACAATACCCCTAGGCAAAAATTGGCAGAGGGGTAACAGTTACATGCATCATTGAACACAAGAGTGAGACATACCCGGATTTCCACCTGTCTCGAGATCTGCCATGGGTATATGAGGCACGCCATCTGATGCTGGCGTTGAAAAGCGCGACGCCATCGTACAATTTCCAGATGTTGGGGTAGAACCGCCACCAGCAACCATATTTATCACTTCATCCACATGATCGCCTTCCTTTGCAGCAGGAGGTTTGGATTTTTTGCGTTGACTTCCTTTCTGCCTGCTTGGCTTTTTCCCCAAATCGACACTCACAGTCTCTATGTGATAAAGTTGCATTGTTCATTAAACTTAAGAAACACATCTAAGCCTAGATATACAACTTTAGACTGGCAACCCTTCAGTTAATATGGGTTTGGAGCATCTTCAAACATTAAAGATTACACATGCTTCATTACTACCCTTGACATAACGAACTGTACGCTGCAGGTAGAGTTTTTCTTCACTATTTCCTAACCGAGGTGAAAGACAAAATTGAAGAACCATTCCGAGACTGGTCCAGATCCATAGAAACTATTTGCTTGACATTTGACCTATTATGAAGGAAACGATAGGAGAGATGAATGGTAGCTTCCCAATATAGCTCAAGTTAGTCAGGCCCAGGTGTCTGCGACATTGGTGCACAGCATGTGGGCCACCACGAGTTGTGGGTTGTTCTCTTGTTCTCTCCCCTATGTTTATAACATGGAGTGAGTTTTTCAACTGAGGATAACTGGTATATTTTCGACCCGAGGTTGACAGGGTTATAATAAATGCAGGCTTGTTGGTTCTTTCTTGGAATGGCGGGAATATTTTATTCACATTCTCCTATTTTCACCAGTTATCAATGGTTCAAAAACCTGCTTCATGCTATAAACATGGGAGAGATGAAGAGAACCCAAATCTAATGGTGGCCCAGATGATGTGCACCAGTGTCGGCTACACCGGGGCAAGACAGCATTGTCCAGGGATCAACTTGAGCTCTAGTGGAAATCAGCGGTCTTCCACTCAATTTTGCAATACTGCATACATGTATGTTAAATGAAATGTGAGTGTGGCAGTTTCTATGCAAACTGTGGCAGTTTCTATGCAAACTGTGGCAGTTTCTATGCAAATCCATATTCATAATACATTAAGCAATTAACTCGGTCGGGTGTAACAGTGGTTTTTATAGAGAGGACAAACCCGATTCAAAGCCTTTTACAGGACCTCTCTTAAATATTGTCAATATTTTCCAGGGCATGGAATAAATGTTCTCACAAGTTTCACAATTTCAGGGCCAGTGGAGAACAGGCCCAAGCTCCCACTTACCATCTCCATGGAAACCACTTCCATCCCCATGTGCAGAATCTGGGTCATCTTCATCATCGTCCAAGGTCAGTCTCTGGAATGGTTGACTACTATCCTGGGAGGCCAGACTTGTTGAAGTATTCACTCCTGGAGATCCCGATACAGATTGATTACCTGTTAGAGTCTGGGAAGATTTACGCTGACGTGGATACTCTTTTCGCTTCCGTGCACCAGTCGTTTTGCTCCAAGAAGCAGGTCGCCGTGAAGGTGATTTGTCTGCTTTCGACTTACTCTTTGAAATCTTAGTGGGACCTACCGCACTACTCTGTTTGGACGTTGATACAGTTCGCCGTCGAGATGGTTTTGGAGTTTCTTCCTCCTGTGGATCTTTGGTGGTGCTTTTGGCATTAGGTGAGGAAAGAGCCGGTTTATGGGTTTTTTGCTGGTAGCAAACACGGGTTGATTTCTTTTTGCTGGTCGATTTTGTAGTTTTCTGGTGAGTTTTCGCTTCCTCGACTGCGTTCTCAGCCTGGTCCGCCACATTTTCAAGAACATGTTCAGCTTTGGATTTCTTAGAATTTTGCTTCTTCTTGCTCAGTTTGCCATTCGATTTTCCTGAATGATCATCACAGGATGGTGTAATCGCGAACATCACGCTTTCTTCTTCGATGATCACCAAGTTATCATCTTCCTCCCCTTCATCAACACTTTCAGGGCTTTCGGCAGGGGGCGCCACTTCCAGAGGATGGGACAATGAAATGAACAAAGTACTAGAATCAGAATCAGGAGTTCCAACAGGATCTGGAATCAACAGCTGGGAAGGCTGAACTTGTTTACTTCTCTTAGCAGTTCTCTCCTGTGGACCATTACTCACTTTATTCCCAGTAGTTTTCTTCTTTCCCAAATCTTCCCCCTGGGTAGCTCTTTTGATATTATCGTGGTTCTGAAGTTCCTCCAGATCATCGCAACTTTCACCAGTTTCTGTCGCTTGAGAGATTGCCCCATCATTTTGCTCACTACAATTCACACTGGCGTCCATCTGTACCACTACAGAATCATGTTGAGTTCCTGTTGCATTCACATCATCGAGTTCATGAACCACTGTACATTTCTGAGATGCCTGAACTAGGTCCTTCGATGATTTCTTCAACGATTTGGCCTTTCCACCTTTGAGATTGTCTTTTCTCTTAGCTGCCTTATTCGGCTTCGCAGGGTTCTCCAAAAAATTTTCTGCATCTTGTTCCTCGCTCACAACGACAGAGTTATTAGGGCCGATTTCAGTCAAAGATATTTCCACATCTTGCATGGACGTGTCCATCTCTGTTGGTCCAACTGAATTTTGCTTAGATTTCCATGTCCCCATTGCAGTTCCTGAACTTTCACCTTTCCGTGTTTCTTTGCCAGTGATCTCCTTATCAACAGCATTGCCCTCACTGGTCTTGTCACCTCCACAATCAAGATCATCGTGGCTCAACCCTAGACTTTTCATAGGCGAAAGTCTTCTACCCGCGGCAGTTGAATCGATGAGGTCAGGTAACCGTGGCCCCATATTTACCACAAGCCTTTTCCCCACCGTTCCTGTGCTTGATCGAGTTCTCACTGTGCTAGGTTTCCTCTGATCGTCTTTATTATTGGATGGCTTTCTCTCAGACTTGGAGATCGCTTTCCGAGCTCTTTTACCAATTTCTTGCGTTTTGTTTTCTGTTGTGCTGATTTCTGCTTGGAATTCCGTCGTGGTTTCTGTATCACCTCCAGGACCTTCCCGATCTACAGTGAAGCTTTCTTGTGTTACACTCTTTGCATCACTGCCAGACTCGCACGTCTGATCAACGTCAGTTTCAGTTTCACTTTCTGTTACAGGGCCACTTCCAGCTTTTGTCTTTGATTTCGTTTTCCGCACTTTTCTGCTCAAGAAACAAAGCAGAGTCTGTTCTTACATTACAGTTCCAAAATGACGTTACATGTAGATCTATGCACAAGTCTAAAATAGTCCAATACAAGCATGTTAGGAATAGAATGTAAAGATATGAATAAATACAACAGGATCAAATGTCCAATCACTCCTGGATGTGTACACAAATCTGATTCTGGAAAGCCCAAGATTCTCTCAAGATGAAGCCCAAGATTCCCCCCGTGAAGCATTGTGTTTTCAAGGAGAGTGATCACTCTCCATAATTCACCTAATTTCCTCCCAAGGAGAGTCATTAAACGACAATCTATTGGAGAATAAAACTGAACCACTGACGCAGTATGGAGCCAGATTCCTCTCTCTTTTCAAGTGACTCACTCTCGCAAAACAGTGATCACTCTCCTAAAATACAATCCAGGTGAGTGACCAAGAGCTCTCACAAATTTCTACAAATATGAGAGACGGCATTGCTATGAACTGGGTGGCGGGAGCGACTCGAAATAAGGGTTGATAAAAGCACAAATGCATGTAGAATTCCTGTTGTGCATGTGAAATTCAGAGAATAGTGTATTTGATATACATGTAGAAGGGTGCACACTTCGACCTTCCTCGATCTTTTCAAGTTTGAAGGGATTACTGCTGAGTATTCATCAGTTTGCTTCATCTTTATGAATAGGAGTTTAATGGGAATAACCATAGTCTGTTCTTCTCCTTACCTGTCAGGGGGAGGTAACATTGAGTGGTCTCCCTTGAGGGCTTCATCAGCAGAGTAAGTTAGTCTTAAAAACAGAAACGGTGCATTGTCTTAAAATTTGATAGGCAAGTTTTAACGAATCAAACAATTGTTCTTCTAACAGAGCTGTTTCAGAAAATTTAAACTAATAAATCTGACACAGGGCCGATAGAACTTCAATGTATTTACATCTATCATTGGCATGTTGTAACAACAGTACTGAGCAGATATAATTCAGCCTTGAACGTGGCTAGAGATAAACCGAAACGTGAACGACTACTTGTAGTTACAAGAGTGTGCGGTTTTTGATCAGGCCATCCATGATAATATTTGTGTTTCCTGTAACCTGACGGACTCTTATTTATCGCCTAATTGCAGTTGGCATTTTTTTTTTGTTGTTGTCGCAATTAATGTCGCAGTGTTAACCAGCAATGTGCTGTAAGGGGACATTCTTTTCCCATTCATGTGGTGCTACTTCAGGTCTGCTGCGAATTGTATTGGAAGGTACCACCAAACAGATATATGGCGCTTTAGACTACATATATGCCGGTACTATTATGCGTGGTTGTGGAGTCCTCTTCTCCAATACAGGGGAGGGTGGGGGGGGGAAACACTAAAAAAACCTACCTACCTACGGACTATCAATTTTCTATGTCTGTTACAGGAAACACAAATATAATTATGAATGGCTTCATGGCTGAAGAAAAACACTCCAGTGACTTACTTGTGTAACAGGTGCAGGCCATGATATTTAACCAACTTGTCAGAGTGCGTCTTGCTTATATTAGAAAACACGCAAGAGGGTTTTTACCCCACAACAGTGTTTTTCCTTGACCAGTCACGTAATATTATTCTCTGTTTGACAGATAAGCATTTAGCGCATCATTTTGCTGGTGATTTGCACATGAGAAAATTGCATTCAAGCTTAAGTTATTTCTGCCCTATACTGTACATATAAAATTGATCATCACCCTAAACATGCCAAAGTGTGTAATGCCTCCCAGGACAATTCAGGACAGTAATATATGTTAAATCATAGTACAAAATATGTCTTCTTTTTTTGGCCAAACTGAAATCTAAAAGTTTCGCCCATTTAATTCAAGGTTCAAAAAATTCCAGAAGTTTTCCAGGTCAATAATTTTAATTTTCCAAGAGCCTTTAGTACAATAACTCACAACAAAGTTGAGCAAATGAATGAAGTTCAGGAATAAATTTTACCACAGTGACCCGTGGCATCAGATTGCTGGTTCTCTCAGAAGACGAAATTGTATTTCTTCCAGGAGTTCAACTTTATTTATAAGCATTTTCTAGGACTTTCCCGGTTAGCAATTCAATTCCAGGAGTTTTAAGGACTTTCCAGGGGGCATATGAACCAGGTTAATTCATTCTCCCCATATACACACAGGAGCACTGTGACAACTGTACCAAGTACCCATGAGCCCTTCCTGAAGAGATTCCCACTGTTATCACTAGAGCATCAAATGGCCACATCAAACCTATATTTAGAACTCTGGATTGCTCTGCTATATCCTGGTTTATGTGGACACTTATTGGTTAGACATGTGATTGAAAAGCTGAGCAAAACTCACCGTTTTCTGGTTTGAAAGCTGCGCAATGGTGTATCGGGTACACCTGGATTTTCTAGATCTGTAGTCTTGGTCAACGACCCGGTGACTTCTCCGCCCACGTTTATCGCACTCTGGGACTGGGGCAGCTCCGACTGTGAATTAGGACCCAGTATTGATGTAGAGTCTTCTACCTGTGAGTGAGTCTGTTCAGGATTCTTTGCGGCAGTAGGGAGAGACTTGGTCTTGGCTTTGTCTTGTGGCTCTGTAACCATGACGATATTAGCCTCTAAATCCGTACCATCCTCTGATCGTGAAAGTAACTCTGTATCAGCCACAACAGATACACTACTGGGCTCTGTGATATGTTGTTGTTGTTGTATCTTATCTGGCTCTTTTGGTTTTCTCTGTGATTTTTTCTCCCGATTTGATTCCAACTCTTCGGGATTGTCCGTTTCTACCTGCGCCGACTCTTCATCTGTTTCTGCTGATTTCATTTGGGACTTCCTCCCACGTCTTGTTTGGGTTTTATTATGATGTCCAGCGGTTACTACTTGCAGCTGGCTTGATTCTACACTATTGTTTGCGCTATTGTCATCATTTGTTGCTGCTGGTTTGGCATTAGACCTTCCACGCTTGCCTTTCAATTTCTTCACATCTGCTGCACCCTCTGAATGACTGAGCTCTTCAATGTTACTTGTGGCGCTGATATCAGACTCCACAGAATTTGTTTTTGACTTTTCTCCACAATTTGTTTGCGACTTGGTTACAAGCGCTGCACTTTCTGTTTGTGATTGGCTGGGCTCTTCAATGTTACTTGTGACACTGCTATCTGTCTCTACAGGTTTTGTTTTTGACTTTTTACCACGCTTTGTTTGCGACTTGTTTGCGTTCGCTGCAGTGTCTGTCTGGGATTGGCTCGATTTCTCACAATTGTCCCCAGCACTGCTATCCGTCTCTGCAGATTTTGTTCGTGGCTTTTTACCACGCTTTGTTTGGGACTTGGTTGCAATATCTGCATTTTCTGTCTGTGACCGACTAGACGCTTCACTATTTTCTACAGCATCGTTATCCAGTTGAGCTAATTCTGTTTGCAACTTTCTGCTGCGCTTTGTTTGCGACTTGGCTACATTCGCTAATGGCTGGCTATCAGAATCAGTGCTGTCAATTGTTGAACTGATCTCCGGCTCGACAGATTCAGATTGTGAATTCTGAGCACCTTTCGATTGCGAATCGCTTACATTTGTTGTTGACTCGGCTTGTGAGCGACTATCTGTTGCTGAACTGCTGTCAGGCCCTGTAGATTTTGTGCGTTGCTTTTTCCCAGGCTTCTTAGTTTTGCTTTGCAAATCTTTGGATGACTTTGCCCGAGACTTTTTACCGGGCCCTGCAGAATTTTGTGTTTCCACCACAGATCTGGCTTTTGACGTATTATTGGTCACCACACCGACTGCAGGGTCCTGAACACCTTGGCCTGTAGTTCCATCTGGTGTCACTGAATTAACCGTGAGAGTCAGCTCTGATGGAGAAAACGGTGACATTGGTTGCAGTGGAGAGTCGATCTGAAACAGAAAATGCGAATTGAACTGGAGACTCATCTATGAAAATCAAGTGATGTAACTGGATTAATAATTTAACTGGATTAATCCATTTAATAACCCAGAAACCACAGCTCGGATTTTTAAGCATATTCATGAAACATGCAGCTTCGCATAATCATAACCATAACTCATCTGATGTGGAATAGAATGATTTGATAGCAAAATTTGAAAGAAATGGTGTCCTTCATTTAAGAAGGCACGAAATTCAAAACTAACTGGGGTTCAGTGCTGTGGGACTACCCCGCCGGTTATTAAATATTGTACTTCTGAAATAAAATAATGTCATCAAACTATTAGTAATTACTATTAAGTTGAATAAGTGTAGCATAATGTAAGCTCTAAGCTAACCCCCATATCGTTATATATTCCAGGAGCTAACATCATGTAACACTTATTAAGTGAAGCTTGGTTTAGGAGATAGAGGGTGGGGCTTGGTGCCCCGGAGGTGGGGACATGCTTCCCGAGGGTAGTGGATGTATATAATGTGGTAAGCTAACCCCCATATCATTATATATTCCAGGAGCTAACATCATGTAACACTTATTAAGTGAAGCTTAGTTTAGGAGATAGAGGGTGGAGCTTGGTGCCCCGGAGGTGGGGACATGCTCCCCGAGGGTAGTGGATGTATATAATGTGGTAAGCTAACCCCCATATCATTATATATTCCAGGAGCTAACATCATGTAACACTTATTAAGTGAAGCTTGGTTTAGAAGATAGAGGGTGGGGCTTGGTGCCCCGGAGGTGGGGACATGCTTCCTGAGGGTAGTGGATGGGTTCATTAAGTGTAGCATGATCTAAGCGCTCAGAATATATTAGAGTTTGGGGGGGTAGGGCCGGCCTTCGTTCAGGAGACATAGGGTGAGGCCACGAAGCTGTGGATAAAAGAAATTTCAAAAATTGACCTTGTCTTGTGGCTCTGTAACCTCGACGATATCAGCCTCTAACTCCGTACCATCCTCTGATCGTTGCGAACTGTCAAGTAACCAATTCCAAAAGTCCAAACCCTTAACATTTACTTTGACCTGCAGATAGACAGATAGGCCGACATCACTGTGGCACCTATATCAACTTCCCACAGCTAAAGCTACGGGCTCAATAAAAATGAAAACTAACTTTAGCATCTTTTGTGCCAGTAATTTCCTGCAATCGGTTCTTGGATTTATTTAGGTTTTTGGTCTTCTTGCCATTCTGACGACGGAGTGTCTGCAATGGAGTGGATTCCAATTCATCTTCTGAAAAAGATATGTTTTTATCGGTGAATCTTACAAGCACATACACATTTACATGTAGGTCATATTAAAATATACTTTGTTTGCGGCAACATGACGAATGGAGAAAAACGCAGAAAACCCAAAAGTTTTTTTCTTCTGGAGTATGCAAATTTTTCTGAAAATGTATTCTGTATATAATGTGGTATGGTAATCCCCCTAATAATTCAATCACAGGAAGTGAAATTTCCCACCATAAAATCTGGGGGTGATCAAATTTATTAGAACAGCGAGTTGACAAACTGAATCAAAACCATGCAGATGATACATTATTTCTTTGTTATTTCAATGACAACATTACTTTCACTGTATTGTCATGAGAATTATTTCCCCTCCCTTATAAGCAGAGATAACTGAGGCTGAATACAATTTTAGCTTCACAGGCACCTCTGCATCAGTGTTTTATCGCCATGTCAACTTTATATTGCTCACAGCAATAAATGTGTTTTTGGGAGGGGGCGTTTAACATTTTTTTCTTATTCGTAGCCTACACATTGCTCACTCAGTTTCACCAACACTCAGTGTGTTATTTTATTTGCAAGAAAATGTATTGTTGAAGGCTGACTCAAAGTAACTCAAAGAACATTGTTGGTTTCATGCAAATTGTATTAAACTACGGTACTGCATCGATATGCCAGATTTAGATGAATAAATTTGGTCTGTTCGAAAGAGAGAAAAAAAAAAGATAATTAAAAATTTCCCTCGTCAGTTTTTATTAAAAAGTGCCTGTGAATCTAGAGATTATTTTTTTCAGCCTGAATTCTCGATCAGGAAATGTATTTATTTATTTTCGTCATAAAAGATGAGAACTCAAAAAAGAAGGTTCTACAAGCACATTAACAAATAATGCTTTATTGCCATAGAACCAACTTATTAACTTTGATTGGCCTTATCGGAACTCCACTCTCCATGACAGCTAAAGACAGCACGATGAGACCAGAGGAAATGATAATGAACAGCACGTGATACCTGTCTCTGTCCAATAGTCGTCAAATTCTTCAAAGCCATACTTGTTCTTCCGAATATTCTTTCCTGCCTTGACATCCAAACCAGTCCGCCTGTCAGCAGAAACACAATATAATGGTGAATCAATTCAAGTTTATTGTGACCTCTGAAAGAAATACACAGATCAGGGAGAGACAACTCCCAAGATAAAACATTAGTGTAGTATTAAACTTGAAATGTGAAGATGGGTTTGGAAGAGAGCAACCACTCTCGCACTATTCCTAGCTACCTTCCAGGTTACTAGTTTCTTTCAATGCCAAATAAATGGAATTCGCATACAGAAGGGAAATTCTAACCTTGACACTGGACATTTCTGACCCCTCATACATGAGAACTTTAAAGGTGAAATGCAAAGGTTTTCATATTTTCCTTTTTATATTCTTCATGGGCCATTTAATGATTGAAATGTCAGCCTATAACTACGTCATTTGATTTTATTTGAAGTGTTTTGTCTGCTGGTAGCTTTTGAAAAGTGCTTCGAAGTTTGTATCTCAAGACCGGCCGATTTCAGAAATGAAATCCCCATCGCTTACCTGCCCTTGTTTGACGCTGGTTCATGACGTCACATCAGATCACCTGGCCGGTCGTCAATACTTGTAACGTTCAAACTCAGAGCGGCTGGTCTGACGTGACGTCACAATCAAGGAAAGATAAGCTGGGCTAGGGGTACCAACTTTTAAAAAGATTCTAGAACACAAGATAATTCAAATTAATCCAAGTGAAGCAGATATTCGGGTGTTTCTATCATTATTCAACCAATATGAAATGTAAAACAGAGAATTAAAAAACTTTGCATTTCACCTTTAACCTGAGCATACAAATTATATTTACTGTAGAACACAATAAAGTGAAAAGCTACCTTCCAATGTTGTGATTTCGTCTTCCTTGCACAGAAATGCTGGTTGAAGCACTGGAAATCTGGGTAGAAATGGAGAAAAAATTATTGACGAAGTAGCTCATGCTTAGGCCGTCCTTAAAATTATCTGGGTTTCCGGTAACCCGACCGACCCATCAAAAACTGAAAATCGAGGGTCGGCGGTTTTATTATTATTTTTTTTCACGAGAAGAGAAATAAAATCCAAACCTGGTCTGTATTTGCAAGCTAATTCAATTCGTCTATCTTCTACAAATGATTGTTCTCGCTGCTCTAAAATGCATTTTTTTTTCACAATAAAATGTTCGCCGGTCGTTAACAGAACTGAATTCAGCGATACCGGAAGCACATGGCAAATCTCGGGGCTTTAGTTAGGCCGTTGTCAGTTGATAGGTTGTTTCGCATGACCCGCCCGCATCAATATTTTGGAGATCAATAATGCCGCATGTATTTTAATTATCAGTAATTATTGGCCGTAAAAAATTAAGTAAGCAAATCCATGAAAACGAATGAGCTGAGGGTGCATTCCACACCTAAATGATGTGCGGCTAAAAACAGGCATGGGTTCGGATCTTCGGCCACAAATTGATGTGAAATCTTGAACAAAAACCCTGTAAAAGTATATATTTTCTAAATGGGCACACCCGTGCCATTATTTCAGAAGACTTGGGAGCTATTGAAATTGAATAGAAAATACTTACAATCCTCCTTAAACCTTCTTCAACTTTTCTGAAAAACTCCATAAAATATATGAAAATGTGTCAAATTCTACCCGCAACCCAGAGAAAACGTACGAAATGATTTTCTTTTTATGTATGTTAAAGTATTTCCCGCCCAAATAACAATTTAAAATTGCGAAAAAAACAGGGGGTCGACCTACTCGTTTTTTGTAAAATTTTATCGCCATAAAGGAACCATCACTTTCGTTTCCCGAAAAAGTGCGGATTTTGGCCCGCCAGATATTCAATTCCGGACACGATTAACTCTGTAGTGGCGAGTGGGTGCGATCAACAAGCAATTGTTATATCCTCGTTTGGAGAGATGGTTACGTCCAGCAGGGTGATACTATAGATATCAGCTAATAGAAAGGTAAGAAGAATTACCGTGCTGTCAAAATCGGGCGTCCTTCCTTATTATAAAATTAGGGAGGGGCCATTTGTGCGAAACCGTGGCCTAGTGTGGAGTGCACCCTGACCGTGCTGTCAACCGCGGAGGCGATCAAAATCCGCCATTTTGGTTCACATTCTTGGGGGAAGCCCTTTCAAAACGAGGCAAAGTCGTTATCCCGGCATGCATCTCTAGCGGGGATTCCCACGTGCCGAGCACGTTGCAGTAAAGTTAGAACTCCGGCAGTTTAGACGGTTGTGTACCAAAGTCATCATGGTTTTGGTTGATGGATCAGTTGTTTCCTCATCAACCAGTCGGTACATCGTGCCTAATTTAACCATCCATTTCTCTGATGAAACGCTTTCGAGCGAAGTGGTCGAGCGCTTCACGTCTTCAGTCCCCACAACAACAACTACAACACATGCTGTCGACGTGCACGTCAAAATTCTCGTAAGCTTAAGGACGACGGACATACAAAATTCGTTGCCTTGGACAGAGAATCCCTATCTTCAGTCAGTGTAAAAGAAATAAAAGAAGATTTCAATAAGAGGGGACTCCTGACGTTGAAAATTCGGGTAATAAGTTATGCAAGATATCTTTTATAGTAGTCACATTGAAGTAAGAGTTGTTTCCCTTGATTTCTGTTCACACAATGTGTGTGCATTTGAGTTTTACTATCTACCATAATTATTTACAGAATGTTTCAATTAAATTAAATCAAACGTAAAATGTCTCTTTAGAGAATACTTGTACACATTGTCCTGTTGATTTGCTTTATGGAACAGGCTAATGGGAGATTATTTTGATTTGATATGGAATGAGTCCATGGTAGAAAATTTACCTTCAATAATTAATAATTAATAATTATAGCATCTAGCATGTATGTTTTGACAGGAGAAGGTCATGCTAAACAACCTATTAACTGACAACGGCCTTATTGCCCGTGACAAAAAGCTGTAGTTGTCTCCCTTGCCATTCCGGGAACTAAAATGGCGCGGTCGCCATTTTCTGTTTCCGTGACACAAAGTGGAAATGTTTTAAAAAACAATCATATAACCCTCGTGTCGACGACATCGACACTTCTCGAGGTCTTACAGTCAATCGTGCAGGATGTCGGGGCAGAAATAGAAACCGTTATGGTTTCTAGATTGAATGCTGACTCCTCGACATCGTTTAGTTGCGACTCTGGCTTGACAGTTGATTATCTTCTCCAACTGGACGGAGAAATACGACGGATGTCTTTTTATATCCTTTTTCATGTTAATGGACAAAACTTTCCAACATATATCCATATTGAGATTTGTAGTGTCGTAGGTGATTGAACTCCACTTCCAAATGTGCCTATCAGAAAAAAAAGAAAAAAAGAAAAAAAAATTGCATACCTACCTACCTACCCATCTTTTGCAATGGTCCGTTACCTGAAACAGGCATATTTTTAAGGATGGCCTTATATAATACTCCACACAAAAACTAAGATACATTTTTTTTTTTACCAAAATGACGAAAGTCTTGCAGTCGTTCTTGTGAAAAAATGAACAAATATAATATATTTTTTTAAATGTTCTTTTTAATTATAATATTATAAATTATTACAGTAATTTCCCTAATTATTCGCTTTCGACCTTTTGACCATTTGACACCTTATGTGATAAATTAAAATAATTAAACTCACTCAACAATATTTTATTTCATTATATATTAAACATGCTAAATTATTGCTCACTGTAGTAATAAAAAAAGTAATTAACTTTTGACCCCAACCCTCCAATAGATTTCTACCTGACAATTTACAGGCGATCACCAAAAAGGTCTATGGGGCAGCCTAGAAAAGCCTGTATGGTTTAGAAAGGGGTGTCAAATGGCGTCATCATGGGGTAAAGAGTTAAAGAGAGAAATAACTAAAGAGAGAAATAACTACGGGAAATACAAAAGGTGAATGATATACTAGTACGATCTACGACAACAGGAAGTCCGCCATTTTGGCTCTCGCGTCAAGTTACTGTTGCCACGAATAATTCAAACGTCCTTTTTGCCAGAATTGGCCCGAATATTAATTCAAAAGTGGCATAGTTTCAAATCTCATCACCATTTCTCGAATAATGAGGGAAATTACTGTATGCAATCAAGCACTTTCAAAGGGGGATATGTTCACAGGGGGAAATGTCTGTGCTCGAGCTACATGTATGCCGCATTGAGCTATTGTAATTTGCAGGCAAGATAATACGGCAAAAAAAAAGATTATATTGAAAAACATATATTCTTTTAATTTCCTTTAAAAAAAATACATCTGCAAGACTTCTTCCCCAAAGTGAAAACACGTACTGCATCAAATTATATAGGGGTGGGGAAATGTCCCAGGTGGGAGATGTCCAGGTGGGGAAACGGCCATACACCGAAACTAGTGCCGGACAACAGAAAGGTAAAATAGCACGATTGTGATATTTCTCCTGCATATTATTAACACTTCCACTTAAGGGCGAATAGCCTAATCATGCTATTTGACATTTTCTCACGGAACAACATCCACTGCCTCTTATTATTTTTTTTTTGGAAATTTACTTAGTTTGTTTATTAATAACATGACATGGGGCATTTGTCCGTGTGGTTCATCTGCTGGGGCTTTTGTCCTGCATTCAGCTGAACAGCTGATCCACTGTAAGCTCAGTGGTACATTAATCTGTAATTATCATCCATCCATCCACAGCCCAGTGTCATGAACAACAACAACACCTCTCTGAACACATGTAACAGAGAATACAGACGTGCATTATGCAAATTTCGATTGAGTGCTCACCCTCTACTTATTGAAAAAGGAAGGTATAACAATACTCCTATAAGTGCAAGACTTTGTACAGTGTGTGATATGGGAGTTATTGAAGATGAGATTCATTTTATGTTTGAATGTAATAAGTATACAAGTATTAGGAAAAACTTATTATCAACAGTTGATACTCATAATTTGAACTTTAGGCACCTTCAGTTTGTGCATGATAAGTTTATATGGTTAATGAGCTCTGAAGATGCTCTTATTTGTAACTCTGTGGCTGAATATATATATAGAAGTATGGAAATTAGATCTGAATGTATGTAGAGGGAGACCTTTATCTGTATTAATACTCTAGTCTATTGTGCGGCTGTCCCCTATAACAGAACAGGTTGCAAGTTTGTCTCAATTTTGTTAATTGTTCTTCTTGGGGTCAGATTACTTTGCTAGGGGGATGGGAATCTACATAATAATAAAGGGAGGGAACTTGATGGGTTTTGTTTGATTGTATGCCTCCAGAGGGCGCTGTGATTAGCGAATAAAGTCTATTCTATTCTATTCTATTCATCTGCAGAAGACACAAGATACTCTACGACTAAAACGAGACTCACAAAGCTATAATATTTACCAGTGATAAACCTGTTTTGTCCTTCATTGTTGCTTAAATTATCCCTTCCAGTCTTACTCTAACCGAGATGTTGTTATAAAATAAATCTGCTTCGAACTCGCCGCCATATCCACTCAGCCTGTCGAAATGGCAATGATCTAAATGAAATTCTATCGCTTGATTGGTCAAAATGAGATGTGCATACTTCTTAACCAATCAGAAGGCTGTAAAGTATACAGTGCAGAATATGGCAAAGGCGGGAGGAACGATTCGTTGTTGTTGTTGCATTCCTGTAAAACAGTGTGAAAAGCGACATTCAACTTGAAATTTTAGATGAAATTGATGCTTTATACTAGATCCAAACCAGCTTTAATACGTGAAACTTGAGCTGATTCAAAAGTTGTCATGATTACAACCAGGCTTTTAGCTAGAATTTATAAAACGGAGAGTTTTTCAGGGAATCTCCTTGTGCATTTACTGACACTGATTTAGACTTAGAAAAAAAAAAAAAAAAAAATCGGTTGATTACATTGAAGTTCAATTTGAACTAACCGCTCCCATCGAAATCGGGAAAGCTTCACAAATCACATCTACCCGAATGCAGTCGAGATTTGCTTTGGCGGTTGTAAACTGCCTGTCCCCTGACTAGCTGACCTGTTTTACATGACTCGATCGAATGTCGATAGCTGAGCTGGATGTCGATAGCTGTGCAGTTTGTATAGACAGACAACAAAGATCAAGGAGGAGCTTGAGTTGACATTCATCAGGTTGGCAATAAACCCCTGGTGTACTTCCTCATCCCCCCCCCCCTCCATATTTTCAGATACTTCAATCAAGGTCAATGGTGTCATTGGTAGTCCAATACAAATTATGGGTGACTGACAGCCTGTCTTTTATTATCTGGATGTTCGATTGAGCATAAGTCGTCGGCATCCAAAGTTTTCGGACTATGGCAGCTACAGGCCTATTTCTTTACAGAGCAACTTCAAATGAGGAAATCATGTGTGCCAGGTATCGCATTCGGTATCAGTTCAGTGTTTCCGGGAACGTTTCCGGAGATTAACTGATTAATACCTCATAAGATTTTCATATCTCTATCCAAGGTTACCACATGTTTTAAAACATTTTTTGGAAACAAAATTACATAAAGTGTATCTTTTGAATATATCTGAAAACGTAGGGGAATATGTCCAGGGTTTTATGTTTGGTAAAAAGATCAATTTGCCCATGCAGAAATCCCCCATAATGCCTCACAAAAATGTAAATACTACTTTGACACATACCTGCTCTGAAAATATATTCCATGCAGTATGCAAACACATGAAATAGTAACAAACAATTCACGGGAAAGGACTCGACTGCGCGACTCTTGAAAATTGGGAAACTGGAAGCTGTCCAGCCGGAGCGGAATGAGATTTGTTAATTTAGAGGAGAACGGAAAATCGGTGAATGATGGCCTATCCCGAAAACACACATCGCTTATATGTCCATAGGCATAGTAAACCAGAATTGATATTTATTTCCATGAAAAATGTGCTGAACGTATTGAAGCCATGACCTCTAACCTGTGACGTCAGAGTCAGATTATGATTACGTCATATATCGACTCATCAGTTGTGTCGGACATCCTATTTTTACATACATTGCACACAAATTTGGGATAATGGCACCATCATGATGTCAACACATGTTTAACTTTGTGACGCTGTTGGTGTTACAATGGAAATGTCACCTTGAACATTTAGCTTATAAATATCGAATCATAATTAGACTCAGACCTCAAGGGTCAACAGGTCACAGCCTACGTCATTTCCAAACAGAGGGTTTCAATTTAAAAAAAAAAAAAATTCAGTTTGTACCAAAAAACAGTAAACGGTGATCAGATGTTGAATATAACCCCTTGCAATGATTTAGCATCGAAAAGGTATCAGTTCGGGAAATTGCAGAATTCGTAAATGTTGTCGAATTCGTGAACAGTTGCCGAATTCGTAAACAGTAAATTTACGAATTCGGCAACGTTTCCGAATTCGTAAACTGTGAGATTTGAGAGAAATGACATGGGTGGCATAGGTCAAAATCAACATTTTCATACTTTTATAGAAAACGACATTTACGATTTTGAAATCACAGGATGAAAAGTTGAAGAGCAAGTGCTGCCACCTATTCGTCTAGAAAAAATGGCGCCGGTCGCCGATCGTGAGTGCCGATCATATTTTTAGGGTAAAAAGGTGTCCAGAGTTGCTGAATTCGTAAACATTCGACCGAAACTTGCCCCTTCTGTTGTCGAATTCGTCTGTTGTCGAATTCGACAACGTTTACGAATTCTGCAATTTCCCGTACTGGTATGGGGCATGGGGACCTTTTTTGGTAGAGCCTTTAAAAATATTGAAATTCTTTCGCATTACACCTTTCACATGTATGACCACATCAATCTTATTTTTTGTTTCACGAGCAAATTTTATTTTAGTTTCAATATTGGAGGCGATGATAAAAATAAACTGGACATTTAAGTTCACCGCTTTCTTTCGGGGGGTAGATGAGTTTCCTCTCACCTGCTGCAGTTTTACTTCTAATTTTTATTATCCCCTCAAATGTTGAAAAAAATAAAATGAAACAAACAATAAAATATGTGTCGCCTAATGTCGTTTCTGTTCCAATACAGATTCAGAATGAGTGGGACACAGCTGGTGGAGACTTTGAAAGATCTCGGGTACCCCGGGGCTGACCATCTTGACCCTCAGAGCTTTGATTGGCTGTTTGAGAAGGAAGACATGGTCCCATTTCTGGAGTGGTTTTGTTCCAGTCTGAACTCCTCTAATGTTATTACAGCTGAGGAACAAGAGGAGTAAGCAAGCAATTAATTTATTTAAGGATGTCCGTTGCTGGTAAATCAAAGTACCCCCCGGTAATTAACTTTTTGAATAAAGTGTGTTGTTGCATTCATAATTGTGTAATATGAAGAGAAACAAAGAAAAAAAATACAGGTTGATGTGCATTTTTTTTTAGCTGTAGGCAACGTTAAGTGGACTGACCCTTGCTTCATTTGATAACCCAGAAAACATAGGGAATAGCCGTAGTTTTGAAGCCTATTCATGAAAACTTCGTATAAATAGTATTTAACTTTTTATCCCATCGGCATATATGCCAGATGGGATCATGTCGTCACTCTATCCGGCTGACTGGCTGGATGGCTGGCTGGCTGACTGGCTGGCTGGATGAATGACGTGACCGCTCTAAAAGGTGAACCGTTGCAACTGGAGACTTCAAATTTGGTATACTGCATTGTTGGATGGTAAAGCACAAGCCTATTGAAATTGGGTGCATTTAGTCGATTTTTGTGGTTTCCATGGCAACATAACGAAAAATATCCACATGGTGACGTGATCCCTCTCAAAGATGAACCGTTGCAGCTAGAGACTTCAAATTTGGTATACAGCATTGTTGGGAGGTGAAGCACAAGCCTATTGAAATTGGGGACATTTTGGTGGTTTCCATGGCAACAAAATGAAAAATATCCACATTACGACGTGAATGCTCTAAAAGCCGAACCATTGCACAGGGTGCGAAATAGCCCTTTGCCCGGTTGCCCGAAGCAACCTAAATTTCCTTTGGGCAACCAAATTCTGTCCAAATTGCAATGCATAATTTGGATGTGTTGGTTGCTCGTGCTTGCCGAAGGGCAACTAGAATTTGTTTGTCTATTTCATACCCTGGTTGCAGCTGGAGACTTCAAATTTGGTATACAGCATTGTTGGGTGTTAAAGCACAAGGCTATTGAAATTGGGTTGTTTTTGCTGTTTCCATGGCAACATAATGGAAAATATCCACAGAATGAGGTTAATGCTTTAGGAACAGAACCATTGCAGCTAGACACTTCAAATTTGGTAGCATTATTGTGTGCTTGGTGTTTTTGCAGTTTCCATGGCAACAAATGGAAAATATCCACAGAATGATGTTAATGCTTTAGAAACCAAACCATTGCAGCTACACACTTCAAATTTGGTAGCATATTGTGTGGTAGTTCCAACAATCCAGAGTACCTCTCTACCTCACTATCACATCCATGCACCCAATACCAAGGTTTGCAACAATTCCATCATCTCCCTAGTATAATCCGTGACGTGTCCGACTCCTCCTACTCCGCCTCCTCCTCCGCTTTACTCACTCCACAGCGTTGCGTGCGATAGGGTGGGGCGAGAGACCTGGGGTTTTCGCTACCTGAGATTCCATGGGCCAGGCTTGCACCCTACAGAAGAATGGGTCGACTGCGCATGCGCGATGAGTAGTATAGAGAGGGCACTATCCCTATAAACTAACCCATGGGGGTGAATGAGCCATGGGGGTGAATGAGCACTCGTATGATATAACTGGCGGGGGAATCCCCGCAGTACCGAACCCGTGTTAGTTTTGAATTTCGTGTCGCCTTAAATGAAGGACAGCATTTCCTTCAATTTTGCTATGAAATCATTCTATTCCACATCATATGATTTACTCTAAAGCTTTTGCATGAACCATATTTTATTTCAGAAGTATAATATGAAATCCGAACCCCTGGTTTTTGAATTTCGTGTCATCTTAAATGAAGGACAACATTTCCTTCAATTTTGCTATCAAATAATTGTATCTCACATCATATGATTTACCCTAAAGCTTCTGCAGGAGCCATTTGTGTCCACAATGTAACTTACTATATTAATTACAACTGAGTTCCTAAAGTTTGGGTGCACACTGTGCATATGATCAATTTCCTGAATTGAATTGAATTCCACCTTGTGGTTTTTCAGACTGACAGATGATGGCATGCAGTTGTCAGTGTGGTTGTTTCATGTACAGGGAGCTTTCTATTGCTTTCATGTCAGCACACCTACCACTACCCTCAAGGAGAGCATGTCCCCATCCCCAGGTCGCCGAGCCGCACTGTCCATCTCCCAAACTAGCCCTCACCCGACCCTCATATATTGTCTTTGAGCATATATATCTCCAATATATCTTGGCAGAAGCTGAAATTTGTGTGTTGTCTGCAATATTGGGATAATTGCAACCCCAAAAGGTTTCAATTTATCAGGCACAGACCCATGTTTTTGTATTTGGTAAATATGTCCCTTGTCTGTATAATACACCTGTGCCTATCGTACTATGCCTTTAACATTTTACATTAACCAACAATACATGTGAACATTTCCTTACACATAATTGAGAGCCACTTTAATGCTTCTCTTATCAGAGCAGGTGGTTGGTGGGTGCCCGCCCCTTTTATATCTAGTTGTCTCTAGCCAACTTTCCATACAAATAAACATGACTGTTTTTCCCCCAACTACTTCTGTTTGCCCTTATTGAATGCCCTTCATCTGTCTATACCGGAGATTTGTATTGCTCATGTGAAAGGGATGGCAAGTTCACACTAGGCCGATGGGATCAAGTGTGGCCGTGGCCTCTAGTTTATATTCTGTTTGCAGATAATTGCAATGTCCATCGAAATTTATCAAATTGGATGAATGTCGCTGTGAAAATTCTCAGCTAGATCGCTTAAAAAGGAATTCCCTATCTCTTAAACTAGGAAAGGGAGATAACAAAATAGAAAAAAACCCAAGCAAAATGGCCGCCAAAGCCAAAAATCACCAGCACACATCCTCCCGCTGGTGATTTTTGGCTTTGGCAGCCATTTTTCATGTTTTTTCCAGTAGGTTATCTCCCACACGATTTTAAAATGTTTTTAACTGGCAATGATTGTGTTGTTTCGCTATTTTCTACTACGGTTCCAATGCTATTTTTGCCATATTGCTGGTTAAAAAATGTGTAAAATGTCATTTTCTCCTTTGTTCGATATGTATTATCCAAATTCTGTATAGATTAAAAATTTGAATAAAATTTGGGGTCCCACAATACTACTTTTTCATTCAATATCATGGGAACATCTCTAATTCATGAATCTCACCCGTTGTTCTTGAAAAGAACTCTGATGCATCACTCGATGTGCTAGTGCGATTGTGACATTGTATTACATTTACTTTACGAAAACATGATGTTCAGAATGCTATTATGTGCTTCTTGACTGGAATACAACTTGCACAGATGTTCATTTTTGGTGCTGCCGAGTCGCCTTAAAAAAATAGATATCCTGATAGATAATCAAGGATCATAATCATAAAGAAAGTGAAGACAGCTCAACTCAGTGGGTGCTATATATATGGTGGCATATCACATAGATATATTTAAACCTGCCTGGCTAGCCCTTCAGCTTAGGGCAGCATGGTTTGTACAATACCATGTTTGTCTGGCACAGGAGGTAAATTAAAGTGCCAAACAAATTAGGCTCTCTGATGATCCATTGTGATAACCAGTATCTGTAGAGCCTAATTTTCAAAATTCAATTTTTTTTGTAGTTTTGGTTAGATTTTTGTTAGGTTTAGGGTTTTGCTAGGGTGTGTTTGTTTGGGTCATCATCGCTGTGTGACCGATAAGGTTAGGTGCGACGTTAAACTCCAAACAACCAACCAACCAACCTGCCTGGCTATGTTTCTGATCTGGATTTACTGATACCATTGTTTTTTAGGTTTGCAGACTTGGAGAAATCAGGGGAGGGAATCCTGGAAGGACAGCAGCTAGAGGAGGCCCTACAGACCGTCACCCTCACAGGAAACACATCAGAGGAGACCTTAAGGTAATGGACCATACGTGTATTATCTAACATATTTTTCATCTACTTCAGAAATCGACCCAATCTTTAATAAAATTAATAAAATCCTATCAATGCTCTCCAATCGTATATGTCGCTATGTAGGATCTTACTGATTTCAATTGAATTTGGTGTTCTGAGCACCCAGCTCATGAATATTTAGTAGTCTTATGACATCACGGTCGCATTTTAAGTACTTCACTTGCAGTTGGGGAGGGGTGATAGGGTCATCGCCTTCGCTTTAACCCAATGTTTACGCCAAGGACCAGTCCATAATTCTACTCCGCACATTATGGTGCCAACTTGGTGGGAGAGCGGCAACATCAGAAGATACCCCGCCAGCGTGGCATGTGATCAGCTGAGCCAACCAAAAAGCACCTACCGTACCATTATGTTCCCTTTAAATCACTATGAAGAGCTCTCGGGATTGGTTGACAGTCGCATTATTGCAAGCCAGTTAGATCCTGCAAGCGACATATCCAAATGGGGGAGCAGATAGGATTTACTTTTAATTAGATTGGAAACCTACCCACTCTCGGGTGAAGCTGTTTGTCTCCAAGCACCATGAGGGCATGAATATGGCAGATTTCAGCACTTCTGGACAGCCTCGTGGGTGTAGTTATGTTATATATGTGTGCTCAATTGTAGTATAGCTGATAAGGAGAATAATTTTGTTCCGGTATTCTTAAAAACAGATGATAGATCATACACATGTGGATGTTTATCGATGCAAAATAATAGAAATGTTGATTTCCCAGAATTAATTATTTGGCTTTCAATGATAATGTCTGGGGAATTAATTCCTAAGACCGGTATTTGGCTTTCAGTATTTGTCCAGGAATTTGTCTAGTATTTGACTTTTTGAACAAAAAATAATATTTCTATCATTGCTATGGTTTCAGAGAGGATATTTCCCGTTTGACAAATGACTGTAAGAAATACAAACAGAGGAAAGATGTTCTTATACAACAAAGGAACAGACTAGGGTAAGTCATGTAGGCCAAAGCAAGGCATCAGCATGTGTGCATGTTTCTAAACCTTGTGTGCCTGTGCTTTTTTCACAAAATTCTCATTATCCCTTCTGAGCAAGACCATCATTGTCCAGCCTCAATTTGTCTTTTGTGATGTAAAGTATTAGAATTATTTGAAATCAGTGTGAAAAGGGCACATGATGTGGGCATGGCATGATACACTTCATCCCTATCTGCCCTGAGTGTGGCTGTATGGGGGCTAGAATCTCTTCTGTGCTATGCAACAGAGAGAAATTGAGAGCTGAAACTTTGTTAATTCGTAGCTTATCATATTGGGGTCATCTATAGAGTATTTACATAATCCCCGAGGAGAGGATCACTGGTAAATTCAAAATGGCGGCCATGTGTGAGTAGCAGAAAAGTGATGTTTTCTTTTAATTTCTTCAAAATGTTTATCTAATTCAAAAAGTCTGGCCAAAAATCTTCTGGGATTTTTTTTAACATTTTCAGGTTGAGCTTGACCCAAAAATATAGTGTGATAAGTTACAGCTCCCTAGTCTCAGCGATAAAAAAGCATATTTTGGATATCAGTTGGGATCAGTCCCCTCCACCCAGACTGCTGTAAATACCAAATCACTGGGCCAGATAGGGCTAAAGTATCAAAAAAGTATATACAAAAAAAACTGCATCACCACACCATTGTTTTGAAATTGGTCATGACATTGATTGGTCAAGAGCTATGCACATAAACTAGCCTCTTTTGCTGGCCTGTGAATGGGCACTTTACCAATGCTTGTGAGCTTTCCCTTTTTCATTTGTGCACACACTAGCCTGATTTTACATCAGTCCCATATTGTACAATATGATATCCATGGGCTATCCTCGCTTTATATATAGAGTAACCAATCAAAAGGCTTCTAATGGAGGTGGTCAGGATTCAAATTTAGCCA